>JAFBJR010000146.1:7287252-7302837 GCA_016785285.1 Brachirus orientalis | reverse complement strand
TTACAAGAGTCAACATCAACATTTCAGCTTCATAGCTAAAAACATTGACATCTATGCAATGACCAGCTAAGTCACGTTTCCCTAGTTGTGGCCATTTATAAGACGCAGTGGACTGCTGTAAATAAACCACCTAATGTGACTAAGCAGAACTTCAGATACTAGCATAACTAACAAAAGGCCACAGCAATACAGTTATCTCACCAGTAGGCCGATGGAAGTGAGGCTGATGTTGAGCTCCTGGTTCTGCAGACCAAAGCTGCCAGCTACATCCACAACAATCTGGAGGCATGTGCAAGGCATGGTGGGCAGAAAGTCTGTCACTACCAACTGCAGGCACTGGAAGGCTGTTCGGATCAGTGACTCGCTGAAGAAGAAGAAAAGAAAGATGAGACAATAAACTTTAGCTGAGTAAGGTTTCACCAACCTTTATTGGCATTTAGAATAGAACGAGAAATTATAGGTATATTAAAATAAGAAAATATCAGTTCATGCTGTTACCCTTGATCATTGCGGATGGCTCCAATTACACCCAACACAAGAGGCCAGCCAGGCCCCAGGCTGTCACCCTGACTCTGGAGGATCTGCAGGACGCTCTCCAGCTGTTTCTGACGGATGTCGGCATGCAGGACATTAGACAACTCTTTCAAGGGGTTCAGCAACAGAAGCTGCAGCCGCTGGAGAATAAGAAGGAAACAGTAATTGACTAAATAACAGAGTGGCTATTATCTGCAAAAATAAATGCATACTTTGTAAACTGTTATATTACAACATTACATAGTGTTTATAAGTAAATTATAAACTCCTGTTTTGAAGCCTCAAGGTTCACAATTTGACTAGCACTATGTTGAAGGTTGGCAACTGGAAATTCACAGACATCTCCTGCAACACGTGTGCACTCATATGTTTCGTACTTTATCATCTATTTTTCTTTAAAGTGAACATAAAAAACAAAACTGACACTATGTTCTATAGAAGAAGAGTTCAATATTTACTGATGTTATGAATCATCATCAAGTCTTCTATTTAAAACAGTTCTATTCACAACCAAAGGAGTCACCCCTTATTTCATATATTATTACTTCCTCAACATTGGAAGCAATTGAAAAATATTCTTTATTTTAGTGATTATCAGTAGAAACATTTATGGTGCTAACAACCTGATTCTGGGCCAGTGGAGGGTCATGTTTGAAGGCCAAGCCAGCTTTGATAAGAGCAGTCAATGCCTCAGCTCCCCACTCTCTCATCCTGGAGTTTGGGTGCTGGCAGACCTGCAGGACATATCACATATACACACAAATGCATACACATGCAAAGGACAACAGATAAATACTATTATGCAGAGTAGTGAGTTGGTGGGTGTACAACAAATAAGTGAAATAAACCAACCAAAGACTGTAAGATAGAGACCAGGATCCCCTGTGATAAGGGCATATGTTGTGACGGACCATGTAATCATGACTGCTTGTGTACGTTTGCACAGAAAGGCAAGGCTCAGCAGGAAAAAGTTCACTGACGTGGTGCAGAATAACAATCTTAGTATATCCTAAATACTTTAGCTCAGGTGCAATCATAATTCATCATAAGTTAGACTGATAGCATATGATATCAGGAAATAAAACAAGTTTGATATAATGACGTATAGCAAAACAGCTGTAGATTATTCAAGAGGCCTGCGCAAAAATTCCTAGGCACTTGTACTATAACTGGGTATGTGCAAGTGGCAAATAAAACCTTTTGAAACCTGAATCTATTTTATAATAGTCAGATTTTAAAAGGCTGAGAGGAAAAAACGCATTGCTTATAAGCACAAAGACAAACTGCAAAGTATTCAGGATCATCAGTGTGTAATAAATTATATTAATCATTACCATAATGATTTTAATCTAAATCCTTTATAATCTTTATCTGGTGACTTTATTGCAACACTGCTGTAGTGAATTTTACAGACCATAAGAAGAATCAAGCACACTTTGCAGGTGCAGTTTTTAGATTATGATTCTGTGACGAATCACATTAAGCTTCATATTGCTAATTGTGCACAAGAATATAAAATCAAATACTGATAGCAGAGCACTGCGGACAAATTTCAACACAACAACCTTCTCACAACAACACGTTGCCAGTTTGCAAGAGAGGGACAAAGGATTTTAATAAAGAAAGAGATGAGAAAGCCAATGATTAAGACATCTGAACTTACCTTCTGCAAAACCGACAGGATTGTAAAAGAGAGGGGAGACAGACAAAGAAAATATGAAGGAAAACCCCAGTAATACACTTTACACACAAATAGAATACCAAGTAAAAGGAGAACCCATTTACATTAGGATAGGAAGACATGACTGCACACAAATAATGAGAATTAAAAAGTCAGTTGTACATATTATTAAAGTCAAACCATCACCAACATGTAGGTTGACATAGCTGTTAAACTCCACATTGCTGCTCATAACTCTACGTATATTCGATGCCTGGTGTATAATGTTGCTGTAACACAATAATTTCCCAGTCTGGAATCAATAAAGTACATCAACCTATCTTTTTATTTTAAAGTTTCAGTTCAGATTCCATTTAAAAGGTGTCATTATGAGAACTTGAAAGGAATCAGCACTGTTTAGGGTAACCAAAGAGGAAAACACAATTATTTGGATATTCTTTATAGGTCACATATAGTGAAAAGTGGTTTCAGATTTTCAGTCAGATTATCAGCACTGTAAAAGTGACTATTACTGCTACCGCTCTCAGAATAAAATTCAAAAAAATGCTTATTCATTCATATTCATGCAAACTGCATTATTCTAGTGCCTATTTAAGTGGTCAAATTCCTATTGCACAAGGTTAAGTGAAAGAGATATTCAGTTTCATCCGAGTATCCAGTGAAATAAATTGCCTTCTCAAAATTTGAGCAATTATATTACTGAAAATCTTCAGTATCTTGTCTTCAGGTATAAAACAGGCTGTGGCGATGCTGGGCTAAATTACTTTTTATTTGCTATAAAAGGTTACCTCAAGTAAGTGGCCAGTCAGAGGCCTCCAAAGGATCTCTATGCGATCCATGTTGACTAGGCCAGTCTCCAGGAGCTTGGCCACTGCAAAGAGAGATGGCTCCTTTAACCAAGACAAGAAAATATTAGGTTAGTATTAGGTTAGTTCCTAGAAAGGATTCAGGGTGCATCATTTCCTTTCTGTAAATTAATACAGTATGTAGTTACACTAATGTGTACAAGTTTACAAACATGGCCCTTTAAGTCCCATTATAGGACTATAGACAAGAAAACCAAATATCTATGATAATAAACTATTTATAAAGTAATACTGATAATTTTAGAAAAACTAAATTATAAAAAGATCCACAACATCACTGAGCAGTTTCACCAAGACCAAAAACACAAAATCTTCACCTTGTTGTTTCCATAAGCCATTTCCATGGCTTCCAGGGAGAGTGAGCACAGAGCATTGATCAGGTGATGGAGGGACACATCATCTAGGTACCTTGATTACACAAAAATACATAATGCATACTAAATAATTCAGGTTCAGAGTAACATTGATAGCAGTGCTTCTACTGGTCTATTCAAGAACATTTGAACAATACTTTTTCTGTTTTCTTTTTTACAAATTAAACACTGGTCCTTACTGGGAGCTCTCAAAAAGTCTGGACAGGATGTTGGAGATGATGGGCAGATCTGTCATCACTGCTGTGGTCAGCACCTGTTTAGGTTAAGTTAACAAGCACAGCCTGTTAGCCCACCATCAACAGCCAAGTGAGAAACTAACAGTGCAATGTTCAGTAAACAGTTTTTAAAAAAATAAAAACTCACAGTACTGGGTCCCTCCACAGCTCGGCCAGGCTTCAGAGCACCGCCCACTCCTGGCTTCAGCCCCAGTATCCAGACTAAATGCTGGGAGAGACAAAGTGAGAAACTCTGTCAAATTAACTGAAATACTGGTGGATGATGCAAGTTATCTACTGTACCTTAAAGGAGGTACATATAAAGTATAACATTCAAAATTTGAACTGGCCGTAGTCTGTTCTCTGACTTCTTGTTTTGTAAAAGATTTTTAATATATTTCAAATAATTTTTCAAATAGAAGTGTATCCATGTGAGAGTGTGACAGAGAATTTGGAATTCCTGTTCTTGCCATTTGTAGTTATGAGAAATGTGTGCATTCATGTGCATGATGATAAGTACCTGCAGAGTAGCCAGTACAAGCTGCCAGGATGTGCCCAGCACAGCCCCATGACAGTGTGCCAGGTTCAACAGGGTTCGCATACACTGGATATTCTTTGCTGTCAGCTGAGAAGGGAACAAACACTTTCATTACCATCTATTATAACATATGTGATCAATAAGTTAGTTAATACAATTCTCTAGAAAAAATGACCAAGAGTAAAACAGCAGAAAATGCTTAACTCTCCTATCCTTCTAAAATTGTATGAAACTGCTCCATAAATTAAATTTTTCATTTCAAAGTGAAATCAGAGCTTCTTCATAATTGTGTGTGCATGTGTGTCCTCACCACCACTGTGCCTTGGGGCTGGGCGGAGAGTGGCTGCCCCACAGCCACCACCTGCTGATGAGATTCACTGGAGGGGCTGATAATCTGCACAGTCTGGCCCTGGATGGAGTAAGCTGTAAAGATGAAAACCACATGATCAAACCTACTTCCACTCTCAAATTCTTTTGATGACAGCCATTAATACATGTAAACTGGTTGTGTAATAAGTATGCAACATGCAAGAAAACCTCTAATTAAATATCCAGAGCAAGTTGAGTCCCAATTTGCCAAATTTATATCTATAAGCTAATATGCAAATAGTGAATGTCAAGGTGGTTGATTTGAGAGAAGCCGGGTGTTTGTCTACATTCCCCAGACATACTCTCCTTGGTTTCCCTAATTAGAAGCCACAGTGTAAAGTAATAGAATAAATAAAAAGTGTAGGGCAACAGAGAAAGGCAGACTGCCAACATGCTCAGCTAAGTTTACCAGGCATCAAACCATATGGGAGATTAGAGGTGCTCATTAATTTAACATAAATATACATACCAGAGGCCATTCTCTGGGTTAGAGAGAGGGATTTTCAGGTGGATGTGCTGTTATTGCTAATTTCATTATTTAAACATTAAAACAGGAGTAGAGACATGCATATTAATCACAGTTCTAGGTTTTTCTCCCTAGAGATTCCCGGGCTGTTGGTATTTACTACTGTCTGACCTGGAAAAAGATACGTTACTCTGCAACTATATCCTGACCTAATCCACTGCCTTTAGTTCAAAGCACCATTTGAAATTTTCCCTTTTGCTAATCAATAAAACAAAACAATTTGGCAGTGATACACAAAAAGCTCCCAATACCAAACTGCATAGATGCAGGGTTGTGTAAACCTTGCATCTATGAGGTTTGGAGGTGGCACCTACATTACCTTTGCTGGAGAGGTTGGCGGTGTTGCTGCTCAGAACAGTCAGTGCGTAGTGTGGTGGCAGAGAAGCCTTGCAGATGGCTGTGATGAAGGCATCTCGGGGCGTCACCAGTCCTAGACGACCACACAGTGAGGCCATGGTCAGCTCTGCCTTCAGGATGTTCTCAGTTGCTGTCTCGTCCGTGCTGAGTGAGGACAAAACATGAGGAAAAGGAAGAGAGAACAATTCAGTCTGCAACATATTACATATATATATTACATCTGCAGTATTTTTTTCAAGAACAAATTAAATAGTTCACCATGTATCAACATCTAACTGACAATAACTTTAGTTGTGACACCTCAACTAATTCAATCAAGATTGATTTTCCTTCTTTGGAGAGAAATAAGAGCATAACAAAAAGCACGTGCAAGAAACATTTGGGCATTTCAAATACAGTAAGTGTTTCAAATTTGTTAAAAGTACATTTACTGTATAGACTAATACACAGTAGACAAAACATTTGTTCCGTATTGAGCCACTAATGCAAATGACTGCTGACTAGTATCACAGAGCAAAAATTAATAAGGCATCAGGAACTGTATTTACCTTGCATCCAGCAGCAGAGAGAGTGCAGCCAGTAGACCACACCAACAGGCACTGACCATCTCCTCCCACACAAGGTGGGCTCCTGGGACACAAACATGAATAGTTTAATACCCTGTTTGAAAATGTCAAGTTATACTGTACAAGCACCTTATTGGCCACCAGGGGTCATACAAATGCTGTCACCCAGAATCCTAATGGATTTGTTATCATGCACAAGAACAAACACAACCAGCAGTGTTTCCTTGAATTATTTGCTATTGAGGCTACATCATCTCTGCTTTCACACACCTCACGTCTTTAGCTTATCTCTTGTGTGACAGTGGAAGGTTACGCAAATAATTTAACTTCATGAGTGTATATTCTTCCCCTTTGATCATCTCACTGCCATATGAGAGCTTACTAATCTAACACTTTGCACTGGCTTTGGCCTGTTCTTACCAGGCTGTGGCTGCCACTCCTGGTCCGGGTGAGCCTCCCTGAATTCAGCTGCCAGCTCTTCCTCCATTGATAGCTCTCTTTCTATCATGGAAGTAATGCCCCTGACCAGGTCCAACAGAGCACTAAATGCCACAGACATGGCATAACCTTCTGGGATGGACGGGGGCTCGACCTTGTCCAGCATCTCTAGACTGGTGGATGAAAAAGAGCAAAGAGGGTATGCGTGCTAGAAGAAACTGAATTTATCCATCAAATAAAGTGAGAAAATGTTACAACAAATTTATATCTATAGATCTCCACTGACTGGTTGGTTAACATATATGACAAATGAAGGACTCAAGCTTTAAGGTACAAAATACTTTAGTAACCTCTCTACAATATATGAGTCTTCATGCCGAACATATCTGTGAAATGCCTGAAGATACCACAATAGATTAGAGCATTTCTCTTAAAGAAACAGCAGCTGCATTGTATATCCAACTCTCCTTCATGCGGTATGTGCTATCTGCTGCATTTCAAATGTTTAATAGCAGTAAACAGATTCAATTACTCTCAGAGAATAAAATTTAGACACATTCTTGAATTTTAAACCTTGCTTTCCTGTGACATATCAAAGACTGTACAGCATTTTTACTCCTCACACAGTTTGAAGGTCTCGATCGCTTACAGTTTTTAAACCCATTAGCAGCACAGTGGTGGTCATTTGCACAACTTCAATGTTCCTAAATACTTACTTCTACAAAAAGTCTGATTACACACCAGTGAATTATCATCTGTGAGGTAACAACAGTACTTACTAGGTAGCCTTAGCACTGCCCTGGACACTAACAGTCATGAGGGGGATCCAGGTGCCACGGTACTCAAATGCAGCCTGGGTGGTCAGGTTACCACTGACTCCTCCTGTCCCTGGGCCTCCCTGTGCTGTGCCCTGCACAACCAAGCCTGAGGCACCTAAACATTGAGTAAGAGAGGAGTAAGAGGAGAGTGAATTTAAACAAAATGCAACAAAAATACAAATATAACATATAGTGTATAAGAAGCACATTTGCAACAATTTCACTACCATAATTTGTAGGTCTAAGGTGCTTATTTACTTTAGATTACTTTTGTCTTTCACTCAGTGCATCTGTTGAACAGTGTGTAAAAAAATGATTTAGGAGCATGTAAACTAATTTCTTTGAGATCCACAAAACTTCATGAAAAAGTATTACTGATAACTCAACAGCTTTTCAAAATGTTTTGTACTATAACACATTTATTAATGCACAACAGTATTATAGAGATCAAAATGAGGACATGATGACTATAAAAACCCAGTAAACTGACCAGCAGGTGCACTGACAGCTGGAGTGCTGCCTGCATTGGGGACAATGAAGAGGGACTGAATGAAGGATCCCAGTGCATTGACGATGTCTCTGAATACCTTTGTGGAATGCTGCTTCATGTCATATGACTGGCAAAATGAACTGAAAACGAAATCAGCATAGAAAATATTAAGAAAGAGGTTAGACACGGTGAAAGATTAGCCATTTGACAGCTGAAAAACACATGCAGTGCTGAGGCATTCTACTCTCAGGAAAAGTGATCAGTACACCATTTGAGTCACAGACCAACACTGCTCATTCAGGAACAATGTAGGGGACATGGCTGATAAAACATTTATACCATTATAACTATTCTGTTGTCAACTCTATATATGTTTGAAGTTAAGATTGCTATTGTACTACATTGTACTTGTAGTGATACCCCAAGTTTGTTTTCCTGCTAAGCCTGACCTCTGTTGCATTACCTTGAAGTAAATGAATGAGCAATTACAGAAAAATTTAGCTGTCAGGACCACATACACTGCACCGTTTGGCTCCTCAGTGAAGAATTATTTAAGAATTATTACCCACAATCACATTAATATGAGGCACAAAACTCCGCCAGTCTTTTTTCACTCGATGCAGCTGCGCAATATTAGGTAATATTTAACTGAGACAGAGGAAAATGTCTAATCATGGACTCATTAAATAAAATGTGTGTTTTAGTTAATGAGTTTTATTTCTTACCGTAGTAAATGTGGCTGCACACATAGCCTATGGACTGATTCTACAGCTACTGCTCTCAGCCACTGTGGTTTCTCCCCATCCAGAAACTTCACCAATAGAGACAAGAAAATCTCACACTCAGTCACCTGCAAAAACACAAATTGGACTGAGACAATATTTTGGACTGCTTAACAGAAATACACTGTGTGATACCTGGATGACTGCCTCTGGCTAAAATCACTAAATCTGATTAAGCATTTCTGTAATTTGACACATTTCTTGATGAAAGTTGGCAATAAGACAACCACACAGCTGCAACGCCAAATGACTCAAATGCAGCTAAGCTCATTAAAGCATTTGGAGTGGAACTAAGACAAAGTTACAACTGCACCAATCCAGTGCTAATCAGACCAAATTAATTAAATATATCAGCTGAGTTTAAGAGAATCCATCAATCTTAAAATATCCATCAGGCAAAAGCTCTGAACAGTCTACTGTTAGGTAGATCAGTTCCTCACCAGTAAGCTGTAGAAGTGCTTGATGAGGACTGACACAACACGCAGCAGCCTCATACAGATAGGGAAATAAGGTTTCTCCACAGGAGCTGGTGAAGTAGAGCTGCTGCTGCCCTGCCGAAACTTGATGTTGGGGGAGAATAGCTTGATGACAAGTGGACACACTCGTTCCTTCAGCAGGAAACTGAACTCCTGGTGCTGAAGGAGGAAAAGGGCGAGGGAGTAGGTGTGAGATACAAAGACACACAACTGATGTTAAGTTTTTATGTTAAGATATATAATTATATGGGATGTGGACAACATATCTGTTAAAAGGCATTTTCACTTTTTTGCATCTGTGTTATTTGTAAATTGCACAACATGTGGAAGACTACATATACCTGTAGGAATACGCCAGGGAAATCATTGAGAACAGATTCCAGCAGCTCCAGGCCAAATGTCCGTGTCATCTCTGTCATCCCCACCAGCCAATAGGGGGCATCTGCATTGACCAATTGGCACAAGTCCTACAGTAGGGGTACACAAGCTTTCAATACAATGGAGTCTTATGTCCTCGTCTCATCACAGTGATTGAAACAGTGCAGTCACTGAGTTGTGCTGGGAGGACAAGCATCTTCACATAACAGCACTACATGGGTGCTGAATGAATGACAAGTGTCTTAATGATAAATGACAAATCAACTTTAACAACAGAAACTAAAGCAACGACCAAACTTTTTTTTGCTGCAGCTGAAGGTTAAGTATTTGATATCAGTGATCTGTAGTTGTGGGGATTATTTCACAACTGTTGAAGGGGGTTCATCAGACTTCACTATGTAGAGGGTTGCTGCCCCCTGGTGGAATTACCTGGAAGAGCATGTATGCATCTTTTGCACTGGGCCTCAGAGTACTAACAGTCCGTCTGTTGGTGTTTCCCTGGACAGGAGGAGGCTGCTCCAAAATGCCTGAAAATACAATAGTAAAACAAAATTATCAGCAGGGTGAACGATAGACCTGATAAGAGATGTTACTTTTATGTAGACAAGGATATAATTGCCTTTTTTCTTCTATACCGATTTCACATCAGAGATGGCCCTTATACTTTCTATTCCAGTAAAAAAGCATTGCATTAAGCACTTAACTTCCTCTAAATTTAAGCTCACGGATAACCTAGTGTATAAATACGGTCTGGGTGTTCTATACCTCAAGAATCTTAACGGTAGAAATATACATAAATTAAATCAATCAAATATTACTTCTAAATTAATTTTTTTAAAGACTGACCTTCCATCAGTTTATGAACAACCCATCCTCACCCAAATAGCAGCAACACGGTCTGACCTTTGAAACGCTCATCTTCAGCCACCATCCTTTCAAATACCACAGTGACAACCTGTCTGACAGTGGCGGCTGCAGTGTTGTTGGTGATGTTGTCCTTTGTGAAGTGAAGACGGAAACACAGCACAATGGCCTGGTCCATGGTGGAAAAAGAAAAGACATTATAGAGCAGGACTGTTTTATAAGGCACTGTGTTATGCTACACAATCTGTTGTAATGATATCAACAATCTAAACTGTTGGGTAAAATAAAATCTTTTAGTTATCATAGTAGATGAAAGATGAGACAATGAGGAACCGGTGTACAATGTATGGGTATACATACAGTGTAAGGGAGAAGGACAAATAAAAACTATTGGTGTGATTTGGAAATGTGTTGGCCTCGTACCTTGGAAAGTACTTCATCGTGCACAACAGTGTTGGTGGTAAGCAGGACAAGGACTGTCTGTAGAAGTTTTAGCTCCTCTAAACCATTCTCCATCAGCTGCCACAACATGTTTATGATGTTCCCCGCTGCTGCCTGTTATGTACACAAAACAAAGTAAATTACAGCACACATACCCACACTTATAAATGAACTTCAGGAGGTATTATCAGAGTCACTTGCTTGTAATAAACAAGGTGCTGACGTCATACACAGACATGCCTACTTATGGGATCAGGTGGTGCCGTCTGCTCAGGACTGAGATAAAAACAAAACTGGACAACAGTTTTGTCAGTTTTTGAGGTTCACTTTGGAGGTAACAGAGGTGAAGCAGTAAGGAAAAAACATTTAATGGAACTGTGCAATAAAATATGTGTGGGTCCTAAATGTTCTAGGTACATATTGGGTGCAACTGGCTATAACAGCAACAGTTATTATTTCTTTGTAATCCAGAAAGTATTTGCTTTTAAGAAGCGTATACGAAGAGTATGTTATATTTATAAAAAAACAAACAAACAGATTAATTGTTTAACCAAATAGTTAGCCATTTATTTTATTATTAAGTGTTTAATTGTTGTAGCCCTAAGGTGCTAGATTAGCATGTTAGGGTGTCAGAGGAGAGGGTCAGCTTTTAGAAAAGATGAGTCTATACACAGTTCTTAATGATAGAGAAAGACTTTTCAGCTCCGACAGAATTTTGCCGCTCTATCGACCAGCAGAGAGCCCCAAATGAGAAATGTGTTTTCTTAATGACTATATTGGAAGAACATTACCCTAAGGATACAGTTATTGACTTAGCTTTCTTGAAAATTATAATCAACAGATTACACAAATAATTATATTTTTACTCAAGATATGCCATATATTTTGTGTTTTACAACCTAAACATTAAGAATTTCATTAATTAACTTTTTTTAATTAAAAAAATATACTTCCAATAACACTTGTGCATATCAATGTTTTTCGTAAGCTGAATTTCTATTTCTTGCACACAGTTACAACCCTGAATATAGCTCTTGATGAGATCTATAAATATGCATGTATTCCTAACACCAGACCAGCTCCCTGCCCTCACCTCAGATACCACCTCATGGGACATGAGTCTCTGGATGGCAGCCAGACACAACTGGGTGATCTTAGGCTCTTTGGTACCACAGCCCATCAGAAAAGGCTGCACAACCTCTGAGCTGTTCTCTTTCAGAGCTGCAGAAAAAGGACACAGATAAAACTAAATGTCACATAAACATGATATCTGTATGGATATGTTTGGCAAATAAAGCTAATCACTTCATCACAGCATGCAATGGGAAAACAATGTTGTGTCATTGAAGTAAAATGACCAAAAAAGAAATCAAATTAAAAAAGAACGTGCAAAACAAAATATGTCATTCTAAGAATTCAAGTTAACAAGCTTTTCTGTTTAACCTGTAGCCTTTTCGTGTCTTAAAACACTCATACTGTAGACAACATGATAGACAACAAAAGCATTACTAGTCTCTGAATAAAATACTCTGAAATAAGGAATTGAGGAAAAAATTAAATATTAAGTTCTTTTGAATTTAAAACTCGAGATACATTTGTAATCAGCTTTAACCTCCGAAATGTTTTTAAGTGGTTATTCACGATGTCACATGAGACAGTGAGAGTATGAGCTTGTGTACAATCAGAACCCAGTGAACCAGTATGCTGGATACAAAAACATGTAACACATGATTTGATTTACCAACTGAATTAGACATCCACAACTAGTTTGAACAATCTTTGTTTACCATCTCTGCTGTAAGAACTAGCAATGCTCCTTGATGGAAACAAAGACAGAATTGAAATCCTCAGCAGTGAATTTCTATACAGTTACAATGGAGCAGATGGAGTTAGACAGTCATTAATGGAATTCAGAAAATGTCACCAATGCATCAACTCTACAAATGCCACAAAAAGTAGGAATTTGTTTATCAAGGCAGAAAAGACACAATATCCTATTATTCAAGTGACAAGAGACCATGTGAAATGGCAATGTAGTGAATTAAGAAAATACTTCAGTCTAATCAGAAAAATTAAACTAATCAAGGCCCAACTATTCATTTCATTATGCGAAACTCCTTTTTCTCAAACAGTACAATGGGTGAGAACCATTAATATAAGAATTTTTAGGGTCTTTTGCTTAAGATACATGTGGTTTCAGAAATTCAATTAAAAAAAACAAACAAAAAAAAAAAAACAAAAAACAACAATCTGAATACATGGGGTATTTTGTATGTCTCTTGTGTGTCAAACATGTGTTAAAGATGGTGTGATAAAATAATACAGAATTTTGTTTGTTTGTTTATTTTTATCCAAACGGGACAATGAAGCATTAACCAACATTTGACCTTCCCAAAAATAGAAAGAGGATGTATTAAGATTTCACTGACATGATAATGAATACACAGTATGTATAATATTTTAACAGAAAATTCATCAATATAAATTCTGACTGAAGAAATGCATCTTCTGACAAAGTGGCAAATAGATTTTACACTTCACAGCCTTCCACACTTTCTCACTTACCTGCTAGTATGTCTGTATTCCTGGCTGCAATTGTCTTAATCTTCACAATACCAGACTCCGCAGCCTGAGAGAAGGAAAGACAGAGGAGACATTTAAGTTAACACTGGATGTAACATGTAACATGTGGTGCTGCTGGTTTAGTGCCACTATGTTTTTGGTGGTTGACAACTTCTGGTAAGACATGGCCACAAGGGAGAAATAGGACAGAAATGGGGCTGGTAAATCTGCTAAGAAGAGGCTTGACCTTGAGAGGGATGTGTTAGTAGAGAGTGACTTCCCCAGTGAAAACCTGTCACGTCTTCAACCTCCTCATCTCTTCCCACAATTCCTCCCTCACAGAACTCCAACAGACTTCTATTCTGATTTTTTTTTAATTAAAAAAAAATCTCTTGTCATAATGAATATAATGTAAAAGGTGCAGTGTTCCTAATCCTTGAGACTAGAGGTGGGCATATTACTGTATATAATCTAAGATAATAATCAGTTTGTTTTATGTGCAAACTGATATTATCGAGTACTTAAATGCACTGAAACTCCAAACAGGTTAGCCGCACTTGGTTATGCTAAGAGGAAGAAAACATGGAGGCACCAGCCCCAGTAGCTAATTATTTGAATTAGTTTATAATTTGTTCTAGCTTGTATGCTTCACAATTTACCTTAGAGCAGAGCTTCTGAACGTTTACACACAGTTCAATGTTTCTACACCATCGATCAGTTATGTCTTTCAATTATTAATTATTCACGATTACTTGATTGACACGTCATACAAAAATATTTAGTTTTTCGTGTAAAGCTTACCACCACTGTAGATATGGTCTGTCTATTCACACCCTGCTGGTACAGGAGCAACTTGGGGTTAAGTGTCTTGCCCAGGGACATATCGGCATGCAAACTAATACAGTGGGGAATCAAATCGTCAATCTTCCAGTTGAAGGACAACTCGTTCTACCACTCATCCACCACTTGACCATGACGCGACAGAAAATGACTTCCATGCAAAACTTAATTAATTTATAATTTTGTTCTGAGTAAAATTTTGCATATACAGCATGTAATCACAATATCAAATAAATTTTTTCCTGTGTGAATTAGCAAAAAACCTTGCCTTAATTACCCTTTTGTGTTTAGTTAATGCCAAGAATTATTTTTCACTTTAACATATCAGTCAGTGTGGAACTCAATTCATAACCAGATGAATCCCAGGTTAACAAGCATCTGCAACAACCACTGATTCATGCCTTGGGCAGTCACACACACATTTCCAAAACAGCCTTCTTCCACCTGCGGAACATTATGAAAATTAGAAACATTTTATCCTTAAAGGACGCTGAAAAACTAGTTCATGCTTTTGTTACATCAAGATTAGATTACTGTAACTCACTACTATCCGGATGTTCTATTAGGTTGGTTAAAACTCTTCAGTTAATTCAAAATGCTGCAGCACGAGTTCTAACAGGAACTAGTAAGAGAGACCACATCACCCCTGTGTTAGCTTCTCTACACTGGCTCCCTGTACAGTTTAGAATTCAATTTAAAATCCTCCTCCTCACTTAATGATCAGGCCCCATCATATCTTAAAGATTTAATTTCACCTTATCAGCCTAACAGATCACTTCGGTCCCAAAACGCAAGTTTACTTGTAGTTCCAAGCTTATAGTTAGAGCTGGCCCAGGGAAACCTGAACCATCTCTTAGTTATGCTGCTATAGACCTAGACTGCTGGGGGATTTCCTGTGGTGCACTCACACTCACTCTTTCACACTCACTCTCTCACACCCAGGGTATGAATGTGACTTAATTATGTGTCATTAACTTTTTTTTTTTTTTCTTCCTTCCCAAGTCTATGTCTGCTTCCTTCCATTCTCTCTCTCCCTCCGTCCTCATCTTGCAGGCTGCAGGATCCAGATCCAGTTTTGATTATATTATTATTATTATTATTATTATTATTATCATCAGTAACAATAATACTGCTGTCATTGTTACTATGCTCTGATTAAAAGTTCATCAGTATAGTTTCTCATCAATAATGTTTGCTACTGCTTGTATAAATGACACTGTAGTTCTATAAACATGACATAACTGATTCTAAACTTGATAAAACTGTTGTATATTTGCTCCTGGTCTCTCTCTTCTGTCTCTCCCTTGCCTCCCTCTTTTTCTTTCTCCCCCCCCTTTCTGTCCCCCACCTCTCCTCTGTCCCCCATTTTCCTCTCACCCCAACCGGTCGAGGCAGATGACCGCACATCTTTGAGTCTGGTTCTGTCACAGATTTCTTCCTGTTAAAAGGGAGTTTTTTCTCTCCACTGAT